>CM074723.1:490234755-490262730 GCA_037306005.1 Rhinophrynus dorsalis
TATTACTTGCATCAGGCGGCTCTGCAGCAGAGCCGAGATCGCGTTTATTAAAAAGAAATATTTCACTAAAACGGTTTTCTACGTGTGCTTGCAAACCAAACACAAACCAAGCACAAACCAAGCACAAACCAAACACAAACCAAACACAAACCAAGCACAAACCAAGCACAAACCAAACACAAACCAAACACAAACCAAGCACAAACCAAACACAAACCAAGCACAAACCAAGCACAAACCAAACACAAACCAAACACAAACCAAGCACAAACCAAGCACAAACCAAACACAAACCAAGCACAAACCAAGCACAAACCAAGCACAAACCAAGCACAAACCAAACACAAACCAAACACAAACCAAGCACAAACCAAACACAAACCAAACACAAACCAAGCACAAACCAAACACAAACCAAACACAAACCAATCACAAACCAAGCACAAACCAAGCACAAACCAAACACAAACCAAACACAAACCAAGCACAAACCAAACACAAACCAAACACAAACCAAGCACAAACCAAACACAAACCAAACACAAACCAACCAAACCAAGCACATGTAGAAGATCATTTCAGTGAAAGAATTATTTTTTATAAACGTGATCTCGGCTCAGCCGCCTGATGCACATAAGAGTGCTGTACGACAGCTTCCCCTGCAGTCAGTGTTCAGTCGGGGAAGGGGGGAACTTTGAGCGCTATCATCTCTCAAACCATAAGGGTGGATCCGGATGGATTGCAGAGAGGGACAATCTTCAGAGATCATAAGGAAAAACCTAAAAAACCTGTCAAGGGGGGCAGGGTTTTCCTTATGATCACAGTAAGAAGATTGTCCCTTGCTGTGATCTGTCAAGAGACCAGATTCCACATCTGAGGAGAGCAGTGTTACACTAGGTAAAAGGGGCGGGAGGGGGATACTTTATCATTCAATTACTCTTGTACTACAACTCTGACAGTATTGAAATAACACTCTTCATGACCCAAATACTATGATGATTAATAGGAGATGATGTTTTTGTGAAATATTACTATCCCGTTAAACTAAAATTACAAGAACACTACAGCGATATGGATATTTACAATGGTTTCGTGCATTATTAAAAAAATTATCCTCTATAATAATTTGCTTGGATGTTTGTCACGATGCAGTCATGTCCACGTTCGGCCAGTCTCTACTGCACAAGACTGCATCATGTGGAGCAGTGAGGTAGCAGCCTCTTAACCTTTTGAGTGCCAGAGGGGTATGCAAAGCATTGCAAAGCAATGTGTTGCATACCCCTCTGGCACTCAAAGGGTTAACATTACCCGGACCTTGGCTCGTGTACACGGCTTTTACACTAGTAATGAATAACTGAAGATCATGACGTCATTCGCTTTCAGGACTGAATTGGAGAGATCTTAGTGAATTGGCTCCATAGAATAATATAGGAACTGGAGATGTGATATCACTGGAGAAGTCATCTCCGATTTATCATCTCTAGTGTTGAGCGAGCATGCTCGGCCGATGCTCGGATCGGCTCGAGCATCGCTCTGCTCGGCACATGGCGGTACTCGTACGAGTACCGCATGTGCTCGCCCGCCATGTTCGTGTCTCCTCCCCGCACGTTTTGCGCCTGCTGCGCAGCCAATAAACGTGCAGGGAGGCTCTGACATCGGTGTAATGCCAGCAGCCATGTTGGCTGCTGGCATTACACTGATTGGCTGGCCAGAACCCGTGGTCAGGTGCTGTATAGCACCTGACCATCGAGTTCGGCTCAGTCTGAGCCAGGGAGAGCTGAGGATAGGAAGGGAAAGGCAGTGTAGGGAGGAAAAAAACAAAAATTGTTAAAAAAAAAAGAACCAAAAGTCCTTTTTAGGACTACTGTGTGTGGGGGCAGCAGGTTATTTGGTGTGGGGGGAAAAAAACAAAAAAAAAAAAAAATATATATATATATTCTGTGTAGTGTGCAAAGTTGCAGATTAGAGCACATTCTGTTTAGTGTGCACAGTTGCAGATTAGAGCACATTCTGTTTAGTGTGCAAAGTTGCAGATTAGAGCACATTCTGTTTAGTGTGCAAAGTTGCAGATTAGAGCACATTCTGTTTAGTGTGCAAAGTTGCAGATTAGAGCACATTCTGTTAAGTCTTCAAACTAAAATATCAAAGTCACGTATTCCATTCAGTGTGCGTCGCCGCAGTTTAGCAGCACATTCTGAGTACTGTGCAGAGTTGCAGAATAGGAAGAAATACTGTTAAGTCTTCAAACTAAAATATCAAAGTCACATATTCCATTCAGTGTGCTTCGCCGCAGTTTAGCAGCACATTCTGTGTACTGTGCAGAGTTGCAGAATAGGAAGAAATACTGTTAAGTCTTCAAACTCAAATATCAAAGTCACATATTCCATTCAGTGTGCTTCGCCGCAGTTTAGCAGCACATTCTGTGTACTGTGCAGAGTTGCAGAATAGGAAGAAATACTGTTAAGTCTTCAAACTAAAATATCAAAGTCACATATTCCATTCAGTGTGCTTCGCCGCAGTGTAGCAGCACATTCTGTGTACTGTGCAGAGTTGCAGAATAGGAAGAAATACTGTTAAGTCTTCAAACTAAAATATCAAAGTCACATATTCCATTCAGTGTGTTTCAACGCCGTTTAACAGCCTATTCTGTGTACTCTGTACAGTTCCAGAATTATAAGAAATACTGTTAAGTTTTCAAACTCAAATATTAAAGTCACATATTCCATTCAGTGTGTTTCAACGCCGTTTAGCAGCCTATTCTGTGTACTCTGCACAGTTGCAGACTAGGAAGAAATACTGTTAAGTTTTCAAACTCAAATATTAAAGTCACATATTCCATTCAGTGTCTTTCACCGCCGTTTAACAGCCTATTCTGTGTACTCTGCAGAGTTGCAGAATAGTAAGAAATACTGTTAAGTTTTCAAACTCAAATATTAAAGTCACATATTCCATTCAGTGTGTTTCAACGCCGTTTAGCAGCCTATTCTGTGTACTCTGCACAGTTGCAGACTAGGAAGAAATACTGTTAAGTTTTCAAACTCAAATATTAAAGTCACATATTCCATTCAGTGTCTTTCACCGCCGTTTAACAGCCTATTCTGTGTACTCTGCAGAGTTGCAGAATAGTAAGAAATACTGTTAAGTTTTCAAACTCAAATATTAAAGTCACTTATTCCATTCAGTGTGTTTCAACGCCGTTTAACAGCCTATTCTGTGTACTCTGTACAGTTCCAGAATTATAAGAAATACTGTTAAGTTTTCAAACTCAAATATTAAAGTCACATATTCCATTCAGTGTCTTTCACCGCCGTTTAACAGCCTATTCTGTGTACTCTGTACAGTTCCAGAATTATAAGAAATACTGTTAAGTTTTCAAACTCAAATATTAAAGTCACATATTCCATTCAGTGTGTTTCAACGCCGTTTAGCAGCCTATTCTGTGTACTCTGCACAGTTGCAGACTAGGAAGAAATACTGTTAAGTTTTCAAACTCAAATATTAAAGTCACATATTCCATTCAGTGTCTTTCACCGCCGTTTAACAGCCTATTCTGTGTACTCTGCAGAGTTGCAGAATAGTAAGAAATACTGTTAAGTTTTCAAACTCAAATATTAAAGTCACTTATTCCATTCAGTGTGTTTCAACGCCGTTTAACAGCCTATTCTGTGTACTCTGTACAGTTCCAGAATTATAAGAAATACTGTTAAGTTTTCAAACTCAAATATTAAAGTCACATATTCCATTCAGTGTCTTTCACCGCCGTTTAACAGCCTATTCTGTGTACTCTGCAGAGTTGCAGAATAGTAAGAAATACTGTTAAGTTTTCAAACTCAAATATTAAAGTCACATATTTCATTCAGTGTGTTTCACCGCCGTTTAGCAGCCTATTCTGTGTACTCTGCACAGTTGCAGACTAGGAAGAAATACTGTTAAGTTTTCAAACTCAAATATTAAAGTCACTTATTCCATTCAGTGTGTGTCACCACAGTTTAGCAGCCTATTCTGTGTACTCTGCACAGTTGCAGAATAGGAAGAAATACTGTTAAGTTTTCAAACTCAAATATTAAAGTCACTTATTCCATTCAGTGTGTGTCACCGCAGTTTAGCAGCCTATTCTGTGTACTCTGCACAGTTGCAGAATAGGAAGAAATACTGTTAAGTTTTCAAACTCAAATATTAAAGTCACTTATTCCATTCAGTGTGTGTCACCGCAGTTTAGCAGCCTATTCTGTGTACTCTGCACAGTTGCAGAATAGGAAGAAATACTGTTAAGTTTTCAAACTCAAATATTAAAGTCACTTATTCCATTCAGTGTGTGTCACCGCAGTTTAGCAGCCTATTCTGTGTACTCTGCAGAGTTGCAGAATAGGAAGAAATACTGTTAAGTTTTCAAACTCAAATATTAAAGTCACTTATTCCATTCAGTGTGTGTCACCACAGTTTAGCAGCCTATTCTGTGTACTCTGCACAGTTGCAGAATAGGAAGAAATACTGTTAAGTTTTCAAACTCATATATATTAAAGTCATATATATCGTGTAAGATGAAGAAGGCGGGTAAAAAGGGACGGGGAAGTGGACGTGATCCTGAAAGTTCAGGGCGCGGGTCAGGACGCGGAGAAACTGTGCCTGGTGCCAGAGCACAAGAAAGAAAGACATCCACCATACCTAGCTTCATGTCTGATTTCACAGGGCGTCGCAGGACATCACTCTCGAGGTCCGACCAGTGCGAACAGGTGGTCGGTTGGATGACAGCTGATACTGCTTCCAGTCGGTTAAGCACCACCCTGTCTTCCACCAAGTCCACTCTCAGTAGCCAAGAGTCTGGTCAACATAATCCTCACTCTGATCATCCTTCCTCCCACCATACACGGTCTGGTCAAAGAAGTGATCCCACACTGGGATATAGTGATGAGCTCGTCTCATCACCAATCCTTCATTTGACCCTCTCTCCAAGCACGCTTGCAGAGGAACATGACATCTTGTGCCCTGATTCACAACCTCTAGAGGCTACCCAATCACAAGAAGATGACAGATGTGAACGGCATTTAAGGTCAAAGGAAGTAGTGGATGATGATGATGATGATGATGAGACACAGTTGCCATTAAATCAACCACTATTTCCGTCTCAAGACCTTGTTGAGGAGAATGTTATACAGTTGTCAATGACTGAGTATGTGGTGGGATCAAGACTTGAGGAGGATGATCAGAGTGAGGAAGTGGAGGAGGACTTGGTGGACGATGAGGTGACTGACCCCACCTGGGAAGGTGTAGAGCCGAGCGATGACAGCAGTCCTGAGGGTGAGCCATCTGCAGCACCGCAACAGGCTGGAAGAGGCAGTGGTGTGGCTACAGAAAGAAGGCGGACCACACCAAACCGGCCCGCAAATGTTCCACGGAGCACCCCCTTGCGTAAATCTACCTTGCCAAGGGGTAGGTGTTCCGCGGTATGGCGTTTTTTTAAGGAAAGTGCGGACGACAAAAGATTTGTAGTTTGCAACCTGTGCCACACCAGAATGAGCCGAGGCATGAACACTAGAAACCTCACCACCACCAGCATGATCCGACACATGGCATCCAAGCACCGTAGTAAGTGGGAGGAACGCCTGGATCGCCCATCTGTGTCTGCAGGCCACACCACTGCCTCCTCTTCCCCTGTTTTCGGTGCCGGCCAATCGCCTGTCGAAGGCGCAGGCCCGCATACCTCCCGCCCTGCACCTGTACCATCTGAAGCACCATCAGCGACCACATCCACTTCCCTGTCCCAGCGCAGCGTCCAAATGTCGTTACCCCAGGCATTTGAGCGCAAGAGAAAGTACCCAGCCACCCACCCACAGGCCATAGCACTAACCTCACACCTTTCCAAATTACTGGCCATCGAAATGCTGCCATTTAGGCTTGTGGACACTGAGTCCTTCCGCAGCCTGATGGCAGCAGCTGTCCCTCGGTACGCGGTCCCCAGCCGCCACTACTTTTCCCGGTGTGCCATCCCCGCATTACACCACCATGTGTCCCGTAACATCACCCGTGCCCTGACCAACGCAGTTACTGGGAAGGTCCACTTAACGACTGACACATGGACAAGTGCTTGTGGCCAGGGACGCTACATTTCCCTGACGGCACACTGGGTGAATGTCGTGGAGGCTGGGAGCGACTCGGACCCTGGGATGGCACGGGTGCTACCCACGCCGAGGATTGCGGGCCCTACCTCCATCAGGGTTTCCACCAGCACCTATGTTATTGGCTCCTCCTCCTCCGTTTCCACCTCCGAATTCTCTACACACACCGCCACTCCCCCATCAGCCAGTAGCTGGAAGCAGTGTAGCACTGCAGTGGGGAAGCGTCAACAGGCCGTGCTGAAGCTGATCTGCCTTGGGGACAAACAGCACACGGCCTCAGAGCTGTTGCAGGGGATTAGTCACCAGACCGAGCAGTGGCTCTCGCCACTCAACCTGCAACCAGGCATGGTTGTGTGTGATAATGGGCGTAACTTGGTGGCGGCTTTGGAGCTCGGCAAGCTCACACACGTACCATGCCTAGCGCATGTATTTAATTTAGTGGTGCAGCGATTTCTAAAAACCTACCCCAATGTGCATGATCTCTTGACCAAGGTGCGCCGCGTGTGTGCACATTTCCGTAAGTCATCAACAGCTTCAGCCGGCCTGTTGAAGCTGCAGCAGCGCTTACAATTGCCAGCTCACCGGCTGCTGTGTGACGTGAGCACGCGCTGGAACTCCACCTTCCACATGTTGGCCCGGCTTTGTGAGCAGCAGAGGGCAGTAGTGGAGTACCAGCTGTTACACGGTCGTCGCCTCTCCGTTCAACTTCCTGTAATCAGAAGTGAGGAGTGGGAATGGATGTCAGACCTCTGCGAGGTTTTACGCAATTTTGAGGAATCGACACAGATGGTGAGCGGCGATAACGCTATTATCAGTGTAACCATCCCACTTCTGTGTCTACTGAAACGCTCGCTGCTCACAATTAAAACCGACGCTTTGCATGTGGAAGAGGTGGAAATGGGGGAGGAAGAGCTTACACAAGGTGATAGCCAGAGCACCCTCACTTCGTCTTCTCAGCGACAATTGGAGGAGGCGGAGGAGGAGGAGGAGGAGGAGGAGGAAGACACGGTTGCCTCCGCTACAGAGGGTAGCCATGGAACTTTAGTTCCATCTCTTCAGCGTGGGTGGGCAGAAGAGGAGGAAGAGGATGAGGATATTGAGAGTCAGCCTCCTGGTGAGGACAGCGAAATCTTGCCTGTTGGTACTCTGGCACACATGGCTGACTTTATGTTAGGCTGCCTTTCCCGTGACCCACGCGTTGTACGCATTTTAGACAACACGGATTACTGGGTGTTCACCCTTCTGGACCCCCGCTACAAAGAGAATTTCTCATCTCTCATTCCTCCGGTGGAGAGGACAAGCAAAATGGTGCAATACCAGAAGGTTCTTGTTGAAAAATTGCTCCAAAATTTTCCATCTGACAACGCTGGCGGCAGAGTACGTGCTACCTTGGCCAACCGAGAAGGGGAGAAAAGGGGAGCACACAGCAGTTCCGAGAAAGGCAGGGCAACACTCTCCAAGGCGTGGGACACCTTCATGACACCCCGCCAGCACCCTCACCCTGATACGCAGCCTAGTGTCACAAGGAGGGAAAAGTTTTGGAAGATGGTGAAGGAGTACGTAGCAGACCGTGTCAGCGTCCTCAATGATCCCTCTGTGCCTTACAACTACTGGGTGTCCAAGCTGGACACGTGGTATGAACTGGCACTCTACGCCTTGGAGGTGCTGGCCTGCCCTGCCGCCAGCGTTCTGTCTGAGCGGGTATTTAGTGCTGCTGGTGGCATCATAACAGATAAGCGTATCCGCCTTTCCACCGACAATGCTGATAGGTTGACACTTATAAAAATGAACAAGGCCTGGATTTCCCCTGACTTCTCCACTCCACTGGAGGAAAGCCCTGGGGGAACATAAACTCACTTTATATATGTTATTTACAATGATGGGAATACTCTGTATTCCCATTCACCCCTTCCACCCCAAAAACGGGTATATGGTTGACTCTTAATCTTCTCATCCTCCTCCTCCTCTTCCATATGCCCTGGGATATAATTTTTATATAGGGCCAGCTCACCAGCGTGCCCTGGGATATAATTTTTATATAGGGCCAGCTCACCAGCGTGCCCTGGGATATAATTTTTATATAGGGCCAGCTCACCAGCGGGCCCTGTGATATAATTTTTATATAGGGCCAGCTCACCAGCGGGCCCTGTTTGCCAATTTTTATATAGGTCAGCTCACCAGCGGGCCTTCTCATATAATGTTTTATAGCGTCAGCTCACTAGCGGGCCTTCGCATATAATGTTTAGGATGGTCAGCTCTGCAGCAGACCCTCACCCATAATGTTTTAGATGGTCAGCTCAGCGCACGTTTCCATCTTAATCATGGCCTCAGTTCTGAAAATCAAGGAAATTTTTGGGAGAATTTGCCTCTGCGCACGTTTCCCTCTTAATCATGGCCTCAGTTCTGAAAATCAAGGAAATTTTTGGGATAATTTGCCTCTGCGCACGTTTCCCTCTTAATCATGGCCTCAGTTCTGAAAATCAAGGAAATTTTTGGGAGAATTTGCAGATGATATACAAGTAAATATACAGCAAATATTGTTTGGTAACAATTTTTCGCCTAAAGTCGTTTTTATTTTCCTTTTTGTGTGTTTTATGGTCAGTCTGTAAAAATGGCGTACTACGGGCGAAAGATCGTTCCCAGCAGCGATGTTGGAGTCCAAGGTGCATCCAGACATCCTCCCTATGCTGTCCCTGAACCATTTCTGTAGTGTTTCCATCTTTTTCTGCCCTTTTCCTATGGACCAGGCGCCCTCCCCTCATCAGAGCAGGGGGTGCCTGGTGTAATGCTCGAGTCCTCCCATTGACTTCAATGGGGCTCGGATGCTCGGCCGAGCACTCGAGCCTCAGGGGGTGCTCGGTCAGAGCACCCGAACATCCGAGCATTGAGGTGCTCGCTCATCACTAATCATCTCTTTATCACCTGTTTATCACCGCTTAGTGCATCTCCCCCTTATCTGTTAAACAAAAGCACAAAGGCGTAGTTCATAGGGGCTGTTAGGATTTTGTGTCCACAGTAAGGAAATTGGGAGTTATAATTAGGATGAGGTATCAGTTTTATAGTAATCATCGTGTATCACAGACATGAAAATCACAACAAAAACAATTAAAAAGTAAAAATCTCTTCATCAAATCCAACTTCCGGGTTCTCACGTCTCCAGACTAAACCGGTTCTGATTGATGATGTCATCTTCCTGCGCGCTATCTGTAAAAAGCTCTGTGTTTCTTATGGATCAAGACGAATGTTCAGTGAGGCTGATACACTAGGAAGAAGTGGAGAAATTCCAGAGGAAACCAGATACATGTAGGGGTCCACGTAAACTTTCCTAAAACTTTCATTCAGGTAAACTATTATAACCCCAATGAATCCTACAGAGGCCTATAACGTATTGAGACGTAAGGCCTGGAGACCTGTCTGGCATTAAAACAACCAATTAAATTACTGGGAATTCTAATTTGTTCTCTATGGAGCGGTTGGTTTGCCCCAGAATTGTACCCTGTTCTTAGTACTTCTGCCTCGGTGTATATTCAGGGGGGTAACTAGAAGCCACCGGGTCCTGGTGCAAAAGTTATCATGGCCCTCCCAACCACACTGGCCCCCCATTGGCCATCTCCACTTGACACCTCCACGATGCTCCCAATTTCCACATTATTGCCCCCCATCATCTACATATTGCCTCCATCATCTCCACATTGCCCCCCATCATCTCCACATTGCCCCCATCTCCACATTATTGCCCCATCATCTCCACACTGCTCTCCATCTCCACCTTACTCCCCATTTCCACATTGCCCCCAATCTATATATTGCCCCCCATCTCCACACTGCTCCCCATCTCCACCTTACTCCCCATCTCCATATCGACCCCAATCTACATATTGCTCCCCATCTCCATACTGCTCCCCATCTCACCTTACTCCCATCTCCATATTGACCCCAATCTACATATTGCCCCTCAACTCCACGCTGCTCCCCATCTCCATATTGCCCCCCATCTCCACACTCCTCCCTATCTCCCCACTGCTCCCAATTTCCACATTCCCCTCACATTGTCCCCCAGTGTTCATTTCCTACCTCCCTGGTGGTCCAGTGGTTGCAGGAGAGGTCTGAGCCTCCTTCTGCACAGACCTCTATACACTGGAGCTCCTGAGCAGTCCTCTCTCCAGTAATGCCGAGCGCTGGGACATGATGTCATCTCTGCATTACTAAAGAGCTGCAGAGGGAGCTCAGCTGCTAGAGGTCTGTGCAGAAGAAGGCACAGACCTCAGCATGTTGCGAGTGCCTGGTGGGGGTGTCAGGGGGCGGCAGGGCCCCTGGAGTGCGACCCCTGTGACCCCTATTGTTACACCACTGTCAGACATAGATCTGAGTGCAACAAAATCTTCTCTGCACATGTTCATGGATTAGGAAATTCTGTTTAATCCCTTAAGGACTGGGAAAAGCTGGGGTGGTTTGCACATAACCAATTGTGTTGCATTGAATTGAATACCTCTCTGGCACTCAAAGGGTTAACCCATTAGGGACCAGGCTCCTTAGAAGTAACCTTCCCTTAAGTACCACTTTGGTCTTTCCGATGCTCCGGTACATGTGACCTGTTACATGTACCGACCAGCCACGTTGGGGACTGAGAGACACCGCTCCAATTTTGGAGCGACCAGTTTCAGTCCCCGTTTTTACTTACAGCTCTCCCAGAGGAGCTATGACCATCACCTGTTCTTAAGGCAAAAAACATGTGATGATCACAGCACGGCACAAGCTCTTTAAGGGGTTAAGGACTGGAGCAATTTTTACCTTTTTGAGTATATCTTTGTTCAACCATATTTTTCCTCTAATTCCTTTAATACACCCACACAATTTATATACCAGGTTTTTAGCACAAGTAGGGCTTTCTTTTGATACCACAATAATATGGATACCCTGTCTTTTTATGTGATTAAAATATAAAAAAGGGGGAAAAAACATTTTTCATACATTGTCCTGTCAGGATTTGAATACTATTAGTTCATTAGAAAAAAATACTCCCAAATATATTCATTTGCTTCTCCTGAATATGAGAGTACCCCATATGCCTAGTATTTCAATCCCAGGGTAAATATTACAGATGAACACCGTTATTTCCAACCTGTAATTTTTCATCATTTGGCGTATGAGGATTATAACTTAGTTGACGGTGTCAGAACCCAAAAATGTCCCACAAAGGTATATGTTTCTGAAAAGTAGACAACATAGGGTAAATAATAAGTAGAATTTTGGAGTTTTCTATGCAGCTATTTTACCAGAAATCTGTACCAAAATTGTGGTATTATCTTTTTTTTTTTGCAGTTTTCACAATTGGATTTCAATGTTGTTGTGGATATTTGCAGATTTAAAAAAATGCATTGATTAGTGTTCAGCTCCTTCCTCTGAGTACGGCAATACCCCATATGCATAGCTTTCTCATGGTTTCGGGGAGTTCCAGGGCCCAAATTGGAACATGCGCGTTTCCAGTTTCACACACAGAATTTTCACAGATTGCTTAACTGGTGCCATGTCTCATTTGGGGCTGTGTTTACCAGTGCTCCACTTTAACGTTTTGAAATGTATAAAACCCAGACTTTCATGTTAGGTGCAATGTCACATTTTTCATTCAGTCATTTTACCCACAGTGCCTCTCAAAACCTGCAGTTAGGAAAAAATTCAGAGTTTTTCACACATATTTCAACATTGCTGTGGATTTCAAGAACAGGATAGTTGCAGATTTAAAAAAAATGCATTGATTAGTGTCCAGCTACTTCTTGTGAGTACGGCAATATCCCGTATGCATAGGTTTCTCAGGGTCTGAGGGAGCTACGGGGCCCAAATTGGAACATGCGCGTTTCCAGTTTTACACATGGAATTTTCACAGCTTGTTTAACTGGCGTCTCATTTGCGGCGGTGTACCAGTGCTCCATTTTAAAATGTCCCCCAAAATTGTATATGTTTGAAAAATAGAAAATCCAGGCTTTTATTTGAGGTGCATTATCACATTTTTCACTATTTCAGCTATTTTTCAGCTGTCATTTTACTATCAATGCCTCTCTAAACCTGCAGTAAGAAAACAATTCAGAGTTTTGCACACCTCCTGTATACTTCAGTGTTCTTGTGGATTACAAGCACAGAATATTTAGAGACTCCTTAAAATGCATCGATTTAGTGCTCAGCTACATCATCTTGGTACGGCAATGCCCCATATGCATAGGTTTGTCAGAGTTTGGGGCAGAGGCGTAACTAGAAGCCACCGGGCCCTGGTGCAAGAATTGCCATGAGCCCCCCCTGACCACATTGGCCCCCTCATCCACATTGCCCCTTCCACAATGCCCCCTTTATCTCCACAATGCCCCCTTCATCTCCACATTGCCCCCTTCATCTCCACAATGCCCCTTCATCTCCACATTGCCCCTTCCACAATGCCCCTTCCACAATGCCCCTTCCACAATGCCCCCTTCATCTCCACATTGCCCCTTCATCTCCACATTGCCCCTTCATCTCCACATTGCCCCTTCCACAATGCCCCTTCATCTCCACATTGCCCCTTCCACAATGCCCTTTCCACAATGCCCCCTTCATCTATACATTGCCCCTTCCACAATGCCCACTTCATTTCCACAATGCCCCCCTTCATCTCCACAATTCCCCCTTCATTTCCACAATGCCCCCTTCATCTCCACAATTCCCCCTTCATCTCCACAATGCCCCTTCCACAATGCCCCTTCATCTAAACATTGCCCCCTTCATCTCCACAATGCCCCTTCCACAATGTCCCCTTCATCTAAACATTGCCCCCTTCATCTCCACAATGCCCCTTCCACAATGCCCCCTTCATCTCCACAATGCCCCTTCCACAATGCCCCCTTCATCTCCACAATGCCCCTTCCACAATGTCCCCTTCATCTAAACATTGCCCCCTTCATCTCCACAATGCCCCTTCCACAATGCCCCCTTCATCTCCACAATGCCCCTTCCACAATGCCCCCTTCATCTAAACATTGCCCCTTCCACAATGCCCCCTTCATCTCCACAATGCCCTCCTTCATCTCCACATTGCCCCTTCCACAATGCCCCCTTCATCTCCACAATGTCCCTTCCACAATGCCCCCTTCATCTAAACATTGCCCCTTCCACAATGCCCCCTTCATCTCCACAATGCCCTCCTTCATCTCCACATTGCCCCTTCCACAATGCCCCCTTCATCTCCATAATGCCCCCATCTCCACATTGCCCCTTTATCTCCACATTGCCCCTACCTCCAGTCCCTGGTGGTCTAGCGGTGTGGTTTGACAGATCTGTACCTCCTTCGGCACAGATCTCTAGAACTGAATCTCCCGCGCGCCGCTCTAGTAATGCAGAGGCTGGGAGATGATGTCATCTCACAGTGCTCTGTATTACTAGAGCGGCGCGCCGAGTGGGAGATCAGTAAGGTGACTGCTGCGGGCAAGGGGATTGCAAGCGGTGGCCGGGCCCCTTGAGTGACGGGCCCGGTCGCAGGTGCGACTGCTGTGACCCCTATTGTTACGCCGCTGGTTTGGGGGAACTACTGGGCCCAATTGGGAGCATGCACAATTCCATTTTACAGCTTGCTTAGAAAAACAAAAACAAGAAAAAAACTTAGGGTGCATTGCTTGCCGTTTTTCATAGTATTAGATCTAAGAAGGGATGTCTTCTGAAATATAAAAAAAAACTGGATATTTAAGGGGGGAGTGGCCAAATAATAAAATGGTAACTTACAGAACTACTGCACTGCACCTACATGATACTGCTTGAAGCAGTCCCCAATGCAGAGCCCAGGATCTGAAGGGCAATCAGGACAGTAGAAGATGGCGTCTGTCCGGTTCCCTCTGTTGTAGCGCACTATGCACATTTCTGTGGGTTTTGCTTTTGGTTGGTTGGGGGGAATTTTAAAAGGATAGAGCAGGTCTCTGTGGTATAACTGGGTGTCCACTGAAATAAAAAACATATAATCAAATTAAGCTGGGACTATAAAAATGTGTATTTTGGAGTGGGGTTTGCCAATTTGAAAATGAAATAGGAATTATGAATTGCAGTATGCATCATGTAAATGGCCACCATTTTATATACCAGTCCCTACATGTCCTCATAGTGAGGTGACATACAGCTGCATCGGTTAATCACAGAGATCCACACCTCCCGTGTGTTTGTGGGAGTCTCTGACGCAGACTGGCTTTCATGGTGCCTCAGTTTAGCCACGGGCCGGCACAGTTCTCTCATCATGCATGGTGGTCACCATGTACACATCCTTTTTGTCCCTAAACTTAACTGTCAGCAGGTCCTGTTGGCACAAAGTGTTCCCTTTCTCAGCTTGGTACTTAAGAGTTATTTGGGTAAATCTTTGCAATTGTGTCTAACGGTGCCACCAGCCACTGTGTCACAACAGAAGAGTGACTTAAATGAAAGGGGGCGAGTATAAAAAATTGTCCACATACAAAAGATACCCTTTATTTAATAAGGAGTTAATGAGGTCCCAAACAATTTTACCACTGGTTTCCAGATATGTTGGTCAACCAGGCGGATCAAGTTGGCAATCCTTGCCCTCATATATTCGGAAAGACTGAGTACACCCTGTAGTACTTTAACACAGCGTTTAAGATTTCACCCCAAACTTGGGGCGCTTAGAAGGGGTAGATTGTAGGAATCCCAACCTTCCCTTGTACTTCATTAAGGATTCATCAGTGTGTATAGGTTTCTGGAATGTATGTACATCTGAAATTTATATATTCAAAAATGTATTGGGGCAAATTTTATGCAGCCTGTCATACTAGGGGTGTTCTTTTGGGAGTCACAGAGTATTGTCACTGAAATGCAAAATAATTTCATATCTGGTCCTGGACATTACTTTTGTGAAAATAGGGGTGTCACACATGGGATTTTCGCTCCAGTATGATATAATACATGTTTTTTTATTATCCCCATAGTCATTGTTAGGGCCCAGAATTGTTTAAATTCAATCAGATCTGTGGGTTGCCATGATTGCTACTTTGCAATGAAGGGTAACGGATTGGCTGCAATGTATTGGACTGCAAACAGATTTTTTTTCGGGATACCATACCTCCCAAAATTTAAGATTACCACAGAGGGAGATTTCCGTTTTAGGTGGTTTTGCTGGTGGTGTGGCTGGTGGGCGGGACATTACCAGGGAATTTTAGGCTTTTTTCTGACCTATTGACACCTCTTTGTGTAACTGAATAAATTATTTTGAGGATAACAAAAGTATTTTATTTACACAGACTAATTCATATACACACAGAGTGATGTATAATAAACATTAATGTGAGTTGTATTACTATGGAGCAATGTGATACAACTTATATACACACCACACAGTCTGATCTCCTAAAAGAGGGACATCAGGGTGATACACTTATATACACAAAACACAGTCTGATCTCCTAAACACAGGGACACTAGGGTGATACACTTATATACACACCACACAGTCTGATCTCCTAAACACAGGGACACCAGGGTGATACACTTATATACACACCACACAGTCTGATCACCTAAACACAGGGACACCAGGGTGATACACTTCTATACACACCACACAGTCTGATCTCCTAAACACAGGGACACCAGGGTGATACACTTATATATATACACCACACAGTCTGATCTCCTAAACAAAGGGACACCAGGGTGATACACTTATATACACACCACACAGTCTGATCTCCTAAACACAGGGACACCAGGGTGATACACTTATATACACACCACACAGTCTGATCTCCTAAACACAGGGACACCAGGGTGATACACTTCTATACACACCACACAGTCTGATCTCCTAAACACAGGGACACCAGGGTGATACACTTATATATATACACCACACAGTCTGATCTCCTAAACACAGGGACACCAGGGTGATACACTTATATACACACCACACAGTCTGATCTCCTAAACACAGGGACACCAGGGTGATACACTTCTATACACACCACACAGTCTGATCTCCTAAACACAGGGACACCGGGGTGATACACTTATATACACACCACACAGTCTGATCTCCTAAACACAGGGATACCAGGGTAATACACTTATATACACACCACACAGTCTGATCTCCTAAACACAGGGACACCAGGGTGATACACTTCTATACACACCACACAGTCTGATCTCCTAAACACAGGGACACCAGGGTGATATACTTATATACACACCACACAGTCTGATCTCCTAAACACAGGGACATCAGGGTGATACACATATATATACACCACACAGTCTGATCTCATAAACACAGGGACACCAGGGTGATACACTTATATACACACCTCACAGTCTGATCTCCTAAACACAGGGACACCAGGGTGATACACTTATATACACACCACACAGTCTGATCTCCTACACACAGGAACACCAGGGTGATACACTTATATACACACCACACAGTCTGATTTCCTAAACACAGGGACACCAGGGTGATACACTTCTATACACAGCACACAGTCTGATCTCCTAAACACAGGACACCAGGGTGATACACTTCTATACACATCACACAGTCTGATCTCCTAAACACAGGGACACCAGGGTGATACACTTCTATACACACCACACAGTCTGATCTCCTAAACACAGGGACACCAGGGTGATACACTTCTATACACACCACACAGTCTGATCTCCTAAACACAGGGACACCAGGGTGATACACTTCTATACACACCACACAGTCTGATCTCCTAAACACAGGGACACCAGGGTGATACACTTACATACACACCACACAGTCTGATCTCCTAAACACAGAGACACCAGGGTGATACACTTCTATACACACCACACAGTCTGATCTCCTAAACACAGGGACACCAGGGTGATACACTTATATACACACCACACAGTCTGATCTCCTAAACACAGGGACACCAGGGTGATACACTTCTATACACACCACACAGTCTGATCTCCTAAACACAGGGACACCAGGGTGATACACTTATATACACACCACACAGTCTGATCTCCTAAACACAGGGACACCAGGGTGATACACTTATATACACACACCACACAGTCTGATCTCTTACACACCCACTGGGGTCCAGCATGTCCTGGACCCCAGCAGGTGTACACTGCACACACACACACACACACACAGCATGTCCTGGACCACAGCAGGTGTACACTGCACACACACAGTAAGTCCTGGACCCCAGTGGGTGTACACTGCACACACACAGCATGTCTTGGACCCCATCGGGTGTACACTACACACACAGCATGTCCCGGACCCCAGCGGGTGTACACTACACACACCCAGCATGTCCTACACCCCAGCGGGTTACACTGCACACACAGCATGTCCTGGACCCCAGTGGGTGTACACTGCACACACACACAGCATGTCCTACACCCCAGCGGGTTACACTGCACACACACAGCATGTCCTGGACCCCAGCGGGTGTACACTGCACACACAGCATGTCCTGGACCCCAGCGAGTGTACACTGCACACACACAGCATGTCCTGGACCCCAGCGGGTGTACACTGCACACACACAGCATGTCCTGGACCCCAGTGGGTGTACACTGCACACACACAGCATGTCCTGGACCCCAGCGGGTTACACTACACACACACAGCATGTCCTGGACCCCAGCGGGTTACACTGCACACACACAGCATGTCCTGGACCCCAGCGGGTGTACACTGCACACACAGCATGTCCTGGACCCCAGCGGGTTACACTGCACACACACAGCATGTCCTGGACCCCAGCGGGTGTACACTGCACACACAGCATGTCCTGGACCCCAGCGGGTGTACACTACACACACACAGCATGTCCTGGACCCCAGCGGGTTACACTCCACACACAGCATGTCCTGGACCCCAGTGGGTTACACTGCACACACAGCATGTCCTGGACCCCAGCGGGTTACAATGCACACACAGCATGTCCTGGACCCCAGAGGGTTACACTACACACACAGCATGTCCTGGACCCCAGCGGGTGTACACTACACACACAGCATGTCCTGGACACCAGCGGGTTACACTGCACACACACAGCATGTCCTGGACCCCAGCGGGTTACACTGCACACACACAGCATGTCCTGGACCCCAGAGGGTTACACTACACACACAGCATGTCCTGGACCCCAGCGGGTGTACACTACACACACAGCATGTCCTGGACACCAGCGGGTTACACTGCACACACACAGCATGTCCTGGACCCCAGCGGGTTACACTACACACACACAGCATGTCCTGGACCCCAGCGGGTTACACTGCACACACAGCATGTCCTGGACCCCAGCGGGTTACACTGCACACACACAGCATGTCCTGGACCCCAGCGGGTGTACACTACACACACACAGCATGTCCTGGACCCCAGCGGGTTACACTGCACACACACAGCATGTACTGGACCCCAGCGGGTTACACTGCACACACACAGCATGTCCTGGACCCCAGCGGGTTACACTGCACACACACAGCATGTCCTGGACCCCAGCGGGTTACACTGCATACACACAGCATGTCCTGGACCCCAGCGGGTTACACTGCACACACACAGCATGTCCTGGACCCCAGCGGGTGTACACTGCACACACACACAGCATGTCCTGGACCCCAGTGGGTTACACTACACACACACAGCATGTCCTGGACCCCAGCGGGTTACACTGCATACACACAGCATGTCCTGGACCCCAGCGGGTTACACTGCACACACAGCATGTCCTGGACCCCAGCGGGTTACACTGCACACACACAGCATGTCCTGGACCCCAGCGGGTTACACTGCATACACACAGCATGTCCTGGACCCCAGCGGGTTACACTGCACACACAGCATGTCCTGGACCCCAGCGGGTTACACTGCACACACACACAGCATGTCCTGGACCCCAGCGGGTGTACACTGCACACACACACAGCATGTCCTGGACCCCAGCGGGTTACACTGCACACACACAGCATGTCCTGGACCCCAGAGGGTTACACTGCACACACACACAGCATGTCCTGGACCCCAGAGGGTTACACTGCACACACACACAGCATGTCCTGGACCCCAGCGGGTTACACTACACACACACAGCATGTCCTGGACCCCAGCGGGTTACACTACACACACACAGCATGTCCTGGACCCCAGCAGGTTACACTGCACACACACAGCATGTCCTGGACCCCAGTGGGTTACACTGCACACACACAGCATGTCCTGGACCCCAGCGGGTGTACACTGCACACACACAGCATGTCCTGGACCCCAGCAGGTTACACTGCACACACACAGCATGTCCTGGACCCCAGCGGGTTACACTGCACACACACAGCATGTCCTGGACCCCAGTGGGTTACACTGCACACACAGCATGTCCTGGACCCCAGCGGGTTACACTGCACACACACAGCATGTCCTGGACCCCAGCGGGTTACACTACACACACACAGCATGTCCTGGACCCCAGCGGGTGTACACTACACACACACAGCATGTCCTGGACCCCAGCGGGTTACACTACACACACACAGCATGTCCTGGACCCCAGCGGGTGTACACTACACACACAGCATGTCCTGGATCCCAGCGGGTTACACTGCATACACACAGCATGTCCTGGACCCCAGCGGGTGTACACTGCACACACACACAGCATGTCCTGGACCCCAGTGGGTGTACACTGCACACACACAGCATGTCCTGGACCCCAGCGGGTTACACTACACACACACAGCATGTCCTGGACCCCAGAGGGTTACACTACACACACACAGCATGTCCTGGACCCCAGCGGGTTACACTGCACACACACAGCATGTCCTGGACCCCAGTGGGTTACACTGCACACACACAGCATGTCCTGGACCCCAGCGGCTGTACACTGCACACACACAGCATGTCCTGGACCCCAGCAGGTTACACTGCACACACACAGCATGTCCTGGACCCCAGCGGGTGTACACTACACACACACAGCATGTCCTGGACCCCAGCGGGATACACTGCACACACACAGCATGTCCTGGACCCCAGCGGGTGTACACTGCACACACACAGCATGTCCTGGACCCCAGCGGGTGTACACTGCACACACACAGCATGTCCTGGACCCCAGCGGGTTACACTGCACACACACACAGCATGTCCGGGACCCCAGTGGGTGTACACTGCACACACAGCATGTCCTGGACCCCAGCGGGTGTACACTACACACACAGCATGTCCTGGACCCCAGCGGGTGTACACTACACACACAGCATGTCCTGGACCCCAGCGGGTGTACACTGCACACACACAGCATGTCCTGGACCCCAGCGGGTGTACACTACACACACAGCATGTCCTGGACCCCAGCGGGTTACACTGCACACACAGCATGTCCTGGACCCCAGCGGGTGTACACTGCACACACAGCATGTCCTGGACCCCAGCGGGTGTACACTGCACACACAGCATGTCCTGGACCCCAGCGGGTGTACACTACACACACAGCATGTCCTGGACCCCAGCGGGTGTACACTACACACACACAGCATGTCCTGGACCCCAGCGGGTGTACACTGCACACACAGTATGTCCTGGACCCCAGCGGGTTACAATACACACACACAGCATGTCCTGGACCCCAGCGGGTGTACACTACACACACAGCATGTCCTGGACCCCAGCGGGTTACACTGCACACACACAGCATGTCCTGGACCCCAGCGGGTGTACACTACACACACAGCATGTCCTGGACCCCAGCGGGTTACACTGCACACACACAGCATGTCCTGGACCCCAGCGCGTTACACTGCACACACAGCATGTCCTGGACCCCAGCGGGTGTACACTACACACACAGCATGTCCTGGACCCCAGCGGGTGTACACTACACACACAGCATGTCCTGGACCCCAGCGGGTCTACACTGCACACACAGCATGTCCTGGACCCCAGCGGGTGTACACTGCACACACACAGCATGTCCTGGACCCCAGCGGGTCTACACTGCACACACACAGCATGTCCTGGACCCCAGCGGGTGTACACTACACACACACAGCATGTCCTGGACCCCAGCGGGTCTACACTGCACACACAGCATGTCCTGGACCCCAGCGGGTGTACACTGCACACACAGCATGTCCTGGACCCCAGCGGGTGTACACTACACACACAGCATGTCCTGGACCCCAGCGGGTGTACACTGCACACACAGCATGTCCTGGACCCCAGCGGGTGTACACTACACACACAGCATGTCCTGGACCCCAGCGGGTGTACACTACACACACAGCATGTCCTGGACCCCAGCGGGTCTACACTGCACACACAGCATGTCCTGGACCCCAGCGGGTGTACACTACACACACACAGCATGTCCTGGACCCCAGAGGGTGTACACTACACACACACAGCATGTCCTGGACCCCAGCGGGTTACACTGCACACACAGCATGTCCTGGACCCCAGCGGGTGTACACTGCACACACAGCATGTCCTGGACCCCAGCGGGTTACACTACACACACACAGCATGTCCTGGACCCCAGCGGGTTACACTACACACACACAGCATGTCCTGGACCCCAGCGGGTGTACACTGCACACACAGCATGTCCTGGACCCCAGCGGGTGTACACTACACACACAGCATGTCCTGGACCCCAGCGGGTGTACACTGCACACACAGCATGTCCTGGACCCCAGCGGGTTACACTGCACACACAGCATGTCCTGGACCTCAGCGGGTGTACACTACACACACACAGCATGTCCTGGACCCCAGCGGGTGTACACTGCACACACACAGCATGTCCTGGACCCCAGTGGGTTACACTGCACACACAGCATGTCCTGGACCCCATCGGGTTACACTGCACACACAGTATGTCCTGGACCCCAGCGGGTTACACTGCACACACACAGCATGTCCTGGACCCCAGCGGGTTACACTGCACACACACAGCATGTCCTGGACCCCAGCGGGTGTACACTGCACACACAGCATGTCCTGGACCCCAGCGGGTTACACTGCACACACAGCATGTCCTGGACCCCAGCGGGTTACACTACACACACAGTATGTCCTGGACCCCAGCGGGTTACACTACACACACAGCATGTCCTGGACCCCAGCGGGTTACACTGCACACACACAGCATGTCCTGGACCCCAGCGGGTGTACACTACACACACAGCATGTCCTGGACCCCAGCGGGTTACACTGCACACACACAGCATGTCCTGGACCCCAGCGGGTTACACTGCACACACAGCATGTCCTGGACCCCAGCGGGTGTACACTGCACACACAGCATGTCCTGGACCCCAGCGGGTTACACTACACACACAGCATGTCCTGGACCCCAGCGGGTTACACTGCACACACAGCATGTCCTGGATCCCAGCGGGTTACACTGCACACACACAGCATGTCCTGGACCCCAGCGGGTGTACACTGCACACACACAGCATGTCCTGGACCCCAGCGGGTTACACTGCACACACACAGCATGTCCTGGACCCCAGCGGGTTACACTGCACACACAGCATGTCCTGGACCCCAGCGGGTTACACTGCACACACACAGCATGTCCTGGACCCCAGCGGGTGTACACTACACACACAGCATGTCCTGGACCCCAGCGGGTTACACTACACACACAGCATGTCCTGGACCCCAGCGGGTTACACTGCACACACACACAGCATGTCCTGGACCCCAGCGGGTGTACACTACACACACACAGCATGTCCTGGACCCCAGCGGGTTACACTACACACACACAGCATGTCCTGGACCCCAGAGGGTTACACTGCACACACAGCATGTCCTGGACCCCAGCGGGTTACACTGCACACACACAGCATGTCCTGGACCCCAGCGGGTTACACTGCACACACAGCATGTCCTGGACCCCAGCGGGTTACACTGCACACACACAGCATGTCCTGGACCCCAGCGGGTTACACTGCACACACAGCATGTCCTGGACCCCAGCGGGTTACACTGCACACACAGCATGTCCTGGACCCCAGCGGGTTACACTGCACACACACAGCATGTCCTGGACCCCAGCGGGTTACACTGCACACACACAGCATGTCCTGGACCCCAGCGGGTTACACTGCACACACACACAGTATGTCCTGGACCCCAGCGGGTTACACTGCACACACACAGCATGTCCTGGACCCCAGCGGGTTACACTACACACACACAGCATGTCCTGGACCCCAGCGGGTTACACTACACACACAGCATGTCCTGGACCCCAGCGGGTGTACACTGCACACACACAGCATGTCCTGGACCCCAGCGGGTTACACTGCACACACACAGCATGTCCTGGACCCCAGCGGGTTACACTGCACACACAGCATGTCCTGGACCCCAGCGGGTTACACTGCACACACACAGCATGTCCTACACCCCAGCGGGTTACACTGCACACACACAGCAAGTCCTGGACCCCAGTGGGTGTACACTACACACACAGCATGTCCTGGACCCCAGCGGGTTACACTGCACACACACAGCATGTTCTGGACCCCAGCGGGTTACACTACACACACACAGCATGTCCTACACCCCAGCGGGTTACACTGCACACACACAGCATGTCCTACACCCCAGCGGGTTACACTGCACACACACAGCAAGTCCTGGACCCCAGTGGGTGTACACTACACACACAGCATGTCCTGGACCCCAGCGGGTTACACTGCACACACACAGCATGTTCTGGACCCCAGCGGGTTACACTGCACACACACAGCATGTCCCAGACCCCAGCGGGTTACACTGCACACACAGCATGTCCTGGACCCCAGCGGGTGTACACTGCACACACAGCATGTCCTGGACCCCAGCGGGTGTACACTGCACACACACAGCATGTCCTGGACCCCAGCGGGTTACACTGCACACACACAGCATGTCCTGGACCCCAGCGGGTTACACTGCACACACAGAGCATGTCCTGGACCCCAGCGGGTTACACTGCACACACACAGCATGTCCTGGACCCCAGCGGGTGTACACTACACACACAGCATGTCCTGGACCCCAGCGGGTGTACACTACACACACACAGCATGTCCTGGACCCCAGCGGGTTACACTACACACACAGCATGTCCTGGACCCCAGCGGGTGTACACTACACACACCCAGCATGTCCTACACCCCAGCGGGTTACACTGCACACACACAGCATGTCCTGGACCCCAGCGGGTGTACACTGCACACACAGCATGTCCTGGACCCCAGCGGGTGTACACTGCACACACACAGCATGCCCTGGACCCCAGCGGGTTACACTACACACACACAGCATGTCCTACACCCCAGCGGGTTACACTGCACACACACAGCATGTCCTACACCCCAGCGGGTTACACTGCACACACACAGCAAGTCCTGGACCCCAGTGGGTGTACACTACACACACAGCATGTCCTGGACCCCAGCGGGTTACACTGCACACACACAGCATGTTCTGGACCCCAGCGGGTGTACACTGCACACACACAGCATGTCCTGGACCCCAGCGGGTGTACACTGCACACACAGCATGTCCTGGACCCCAGCGGGTTACACTGCACACACACAGCATGTTCTGGACCCCAGCGGGTTACACTGCACACACAGCATGTCCCGGACCCCAGCGGGTTACACTGCACACACAGCATTTCCTGGACCCCAGCTAGGGTGACCACATTTCCGTTCTGATATTCCGGGACATGTGGTCACCCTACTCACCCTCCTCATACTGGCTGATTATGGAGTCAGCCCAGGCAGTCTCATCCTCCTTGATGTCCAGTACCCTGTCGATGGATTTCTGGCCTGGGACAGAGCCTGCTTGGCGAAAGTAGAGAGGTGTGCGGCATTGAACCAGCTCATCCTTCACCCCGGTTCGGAGCCTGCTCCCCGGGGCCGTCAGGCAGCCGCAAACGATTCCTGTACACTTCCCAAACACGTAGCAGTAAACATACCCGCTCTGTGATGTCATCACCCAGCGCCGCCCCAAGCCGAATAGGCGGAGCACTCTGTTGTCTGTCAGGTTATAGTGCGTTATATGGCTGCTAACCAACCTATGGCTCTGCAATTGTTGTTGGACTACAGCGCAGAGAAGCGGAAGAGGGCAGAGGCACCGGAAGAGAAGTGCTTGCTGCCAGAGTCCAGCAGCAAGCGCTTCTCTTCGGTGCCTCTGCCCTCTTCCTCCTCTCTGTATGTATGTCATCACGGCCCGCAGGGCGCGTGATGATGCGGGCGGGCGGCTACCTTCATTTCGGGACTCTTTATTGTCCCGGTGGGGGATGATCCGGGACGCGGGACATAGATCCCAATTAAGGGACAGTCCCGGACGTTCCGGGACACGTGGTCACCGTAACCCCAGCGGGTGTACACTGCACACACAGCATGTCCTGGACCCCAGCAGGTGTACACTACACACACACAGCATGTCCTGGACCCCAGCGGGTTACACTGCACACACACAGCATGTCCTGGACCCCAGCGGGTTACACTGCACACACACAGCATGTCCCGGACCCCAGCGGGTTACACTGCACACAAACAGCATGTCCTGGATCCCAGCGGGTTACACTGCACACACACAGCATGTCCTGGACCCCAGTGGGTGTACACTACACACACAGCATGTCCTGGACCCCAGCGGGTTACACTGCACACACAGCATGTCGTGAACCCCAGCGGGTTACACTACACACACACAGCATGTCCTGGACCCCAGCGGGTTACACTGCGACACACACAGCATGTCCTGGACCCCAGCGGGTGTACACTACACACACAGCATGTCCTGGACCCCAGTGGGTTACACTGCACACACACAGCATGTCCTGGGACCCCAGCGGGTGTACACTACACACACACAGCATGTCCTGGACCCCAGCGGGTTACACTGCACACACACAGCATGTCCTGGACCCCAGCGGGTTACACTGCACACACACAGCATGTCCTGGACCCCAGTGGGTGTACACTGCACACACACAGCATGTCCTGGACCCCAGCAGGTGTACACTGCACACACACAGCATGTCCTGGACCCCAGCAGGTTACACTGCACACACACAGCATGTCCTGGACCCCAGCGGCTGTAGACTGCACACACACAGCATGTCCTGGACCCCAGTGGGTGTACACTGCATACACACAGCATGTCCTGGACCCCAGCGGGTGTACACTACACACACACAGCATGTCCTGGACCCCAGCGGGTTACACTACACACACAGCATGTCCTGGACCCCAGCGGGTTACACTGCACACACACAGCATGTCCTGGACCCCAGCGGGTTACACTACACACACACAGCATGTCCTGGACCCCAGCGGGTTACACTGCACACACACAGCATGTCTGGACCCCAGTGGGTGTACACTGCACACACACAGCATGTCCTGGACCCCAGCGGGGTTACACTACACACACAGCATGTCCTGGACCCCAGCGGGTGTACACTACACACACACAGCATGTCCTGGACCCCAGCGGGTGTTACAGCTACACACACACAGCATGTCCTGGACCCCAAGCGGGTTACACTACACACACAGCATGTCCTGGACCCCAGCGGCTGTACACTGCACACACACAGCATGTCCTGGACCCCAGCGGGTGTACACTACACACACACAGCATGTCCTGGACCCCAGCGGGTGTACACTGCACACACACAGCATGTCCTGGACCACAGCAGGTGTACACTGCACACACACAGCATGTCCTGGACCCCAGCGGGTGTACACTGCACAACACACAGCATGTCCTGGACCCCAGCGGGTGTACACTGCACACACACACAGCATGTCCTGGACCCCAGCGGGTGTACACTGCACACACACAGCATGTCCTGGACCCCAGCGGGTGTACACTCACACACACAGCATGTCCTGGACCCCAGTGGGTGTACACTACACACACAGCATGTCCTGGACCCCAGCGGGTGTACACTACACACACAGCATGTCCTGGACCCCAGCGGGTGTACACTACACACACAGCATGTCCTGGACCCCAGCGGTGTACACTACACACACAGCATGTCCTGGACCCCAGCGGGTGTACACTGCACACACAGCATGTCCTGACCCCAGCGGGTGTACACTGCACACACACAGCATGTCCTGGACCCCAGCGGGTGTACACTACACACACAGCATGTCCTGGACCCCAGCGGGTGTACACTGCACACACAGCATGTCCTGGACCTCAGCGGGTGTACACTACACACACACAGCATGTCCTGGACCCCAGCGGGTTACACTGCACACACACAGCATGTCCTGGACCCCAGCGGGTTACACTACACACACAGCATGTCCTGGACCCCAGCCGGTTACACTGCACACACATCAGCATGTCCTGGACCCCAGCGGGTGTACACTACACACACAGCATGTCCTGGACCCCAGCGGGTGTACACTACACACACAGCATGTCCTGGACCCAGCGGGTTACACTGCACACACAGCATGTCCTGGACCCCAGCGGGTGTACACTGCACACACAGCATGTCCTGGACCCCGGGTGTACACTCACACAGCTGTCTGGACCCCAGCGGGGTACACTACCACACACAGCATGTCCTGACCCCAGCGGGTTTACACTACACACACAGCATGTCCTGGACCCCAGCGGGTGTACTCTGCACACACAGAATGTCCTGGACCCCAGCGGGTGTACACTAGCACACACAGGCATGTCCTGGACCCCAGCGGGTGTACACTACACACACAGGCATGTCCTGGACCCCAGCGGGTCTACACTGCACACACAGCATGTCCTGGACCCCAGCGGGTGTACACTACACACACA